>CAXFZM010000075.1:110000-124855 GCA_964007475.1 Hybos culiciformis
TTTAAAATTAAACAATTTAAAAAAAAAAAAAAAAAAAAACCAAAAAAATAACTTGAAAATTAAAAATCCCAAATTCAAAAAAAAAAAAATATAAAATAAAAAGATATTTTGAAAAAAAAACACAGAAAAATAAAACAAAAAAAAAATTTTAAAGAGAAAGAAAGTTTAGTAAAGAAAATTTTAAATAAATAATAATAAAAATAAATTAATTTATGCAACAGTCAACTTTCAACATCACCATCATTTAACAATCAACAAAGGCGAGCATCTAGGTCAACACCAGCAAAGTATCCAGATATTGGTTTCAACAGGGAAGTAAATTGCGTCAAGTAGTGAGTAGTTTTTGTTTTTTTACGTCATTATTTTAATTTGCCTCAATTCAAAACGATTTGCAATATAATCGATAATCAATCTATTTCGAAAATAATAATTTTATTTTGGGCAGAAAATTTTTCTCATAAATAAATATTCGTAAATGATAAGACTTATTTAAAATAAAGAAAAAATATTATTAATATTAAAAACAAAAATATTAGTCAATTTAAAAAAAAAAGAAAAATTATTATCGAATAAGTTTTTCCAAAATACGTAAAATATTCAAAAAAAAAAAATAATTGATTTGGGTTTTTCCAATAAATAGAATTAATATGAAATTGATCATCAAAAAAAAAATAAAAAGGAGCGACAGCCAAAATTTTTTGGTTTGAAACAATCCTTCTTTTATAAATTATAGTTGTGGGCAAATCGAAAAGGATTTGCTATTCTTGGTTTATTTTTTTTTGAAAATTTGTGATATTATTTACTAAAAGGAAATATTAGGGAAAATTAATTACATCTATATTTTTATATAACTATATACAACAAAAAAAAATTTTATCAAACTACTTTACACAATATTATCATATTATATTCGTATATCGTTAAATTTTATTTCAGCGAATTATTAATTGGCGCAAGCCTCGCCCCAATCGAATCGCAAAAATTTTTTTTCTCGAGATATTTAAATTTTTTATTGAAAAAAAAATTAAATTCAACCAAATCGAAAATTTTTTTTTGGATTGACAAAATCCTAAATGTGTTTTGGATTTTATATTTGAAAAAAAAAATTTTGAAATTGAAATAAAATAATAATCGTGCACATTAATTGAGAAAATCGATTTCGTTTTAATTTCTCAATACATAATTAGAGGATTAATTATTATTGTATAGATCGTTAAATAATTTTTATTAAGTACAAAATTATTGTACAAAATTTAATTATTTTCAAATAAATTTTCAGCTATTGCATTATTAAGGTGGCGACAGGCGTCGCCCTAAACTCATGGCCAATTTTTCTTTTTTTTGAAAAGATCAAATCACTTAAGTCACAAAACATAAAAAGACCAAATCACTTTAGTCACAAAACACAAAACACAAAAACCAAATCACTTAAGTCACAAAACATAAAAAGGACGAAATCACTTAAGTCACAGAACATAAAAAGACCAAATCACTTTAGTCACAAAACACATAACACAAAAACCAAATCACTTAAGTCACAAAACACAAAAAGACCAAATCACTAAAGTCACAAAAAAAAATATAATTAAATAAATAGGAATAAAATTACTTTTTCGTAAGTCAAGGTCAATGACAATAACGCATGTTTGAATGAATTAATAAGAAAAGAATAAAATAGGTAAATCTTTTTTGAAATATAAACTTTTTTTCCCATATAAACACGACTAGGAAACAAAAGTTTCCCTTTTGGAATTTTTTTTTTGGAAATTACATTAATAAAACTTTTATAGTATCTGGTACTTCAGTCTGAGTATCATTTAATGTCATTTAGTGTAGCTTACAGAAATTTTATCAAAGTTCACAAAGACACGTTTGACAAAAGTTTCAAATGTTTGACAAAAGTTTCAAACCTCCAAGTGGGCAAACAAGGGAAAAACACCTTAGAATTCTAATTGAAGAATACAATAGTATTCTTGCTATATTGCGCGAGTTTGAGAAAAATTTCCCAGGAAATAAGAATAACTTAACCTTTTATGAACGGTTAAACGCGAAAATACTTAAAGTTTTCCATTTGTTAAGAGTGCCGTTTAAGCGCGAATTAAAATGATTCAGACCAATAGTACATATAACCTTTGAGGAGGAAGATAACGCGAACCAATCAGTTAATAGTTCAGAAACAATTACTGAGGAGGATAAACAACTAGACATATCGGATATATTTGAAACTGAAGAAAAGTCTGAACATAACAATAATATTAATACAGACTACTACGACGACGCACAGTCCCAAAACTCACACGGTACAGATTCAGAAGAGGATAAAGCTGAAAACGACGACGCACAATCCCAAAGCTCTCAAATTTCAGATACAGAGGAAATAAAAATCGAAAATTTAAATATGGCAAATGCAGAAAGAGAATTTTGTGCATACGCGGTACAAGTCGTTCCAAAATTCGACGGCGCAGCGGAAAGCCTGACTGCATTTATAGATGCGATCGAATTAGTAAATAGGCATGTCGGAGCACATGCAGATGCTTTTATCGCAATAATAAAAACAAAGCTACAAGGAACTGCAAGAAATTTACTAACAAATGAGAATTCAGTGCAGGCGGTGATTGACGCGCTGCGAGCGAAAATTAAGCACGAATCGGCAGACGTAATAGCAGCAAAAATTGCCAACACCAAACAAAACTCGAGATCGGCAAATGTATACGCGACTGAAATAGAAAATCTGACGAAACAATTAGAAAACGCGCACATTATGGAAGGGATAAATCCTACCAACGCGTCGATACTTGCGACTAAAACGGCTCGACTGTCCTTTATACAAAACGCGACCAACGAAAGACTAAAACTATTAATGGAAGCTACGAAACCTGACAGTCTAAATGAAATAACGGCACGATTTTTGAGTGCTTGTGCGGAACAACCAACACAAAGCAATGTGCTTTATTACAGACGAAATAACGCAGGTAACAATAGAAACCAAAACAACAGACAATACAGACCAAACAACAACAACAACAACTTTAGACCTTTTAACAATAACAATAGAAATTATAACAACAATAATTAGAGAAATAATAGATTTAATAATAACGACAACGACGATATTAACAGACGCCCAAATAATTTCAGAAATAACAATTTTGCCAACTACAGACCTAATAATAATTTCAATAACTACAGACCAAACAACAATTTTAACGACAACAACAATTTTAATAACAACTACAGACAATATAATAGACAAACTATAACAACGCACCGAACAATAGAAATGATAGGCAAAATCAGCCAAATAACAGAAACGTGCGCAATATGATTTTGCAAGACCGACCCGAGCAGGGAAACTACAACGGTCCCCAATTACAGCAAGAGGGGGACCAGGTCGAATAAACAAACGAAAAAAGAAAGAAATTAACAACGTTCCCGAAGTACCCCAAAATAATGTTTTTAAAATGAATTTAAATCTAACTAGTTTCTTACAATTAAAAACTGAAATGAGTGGTGTTTTTAATACCTACTTAATAGACACAGGAGCGGATATTTCCGTATTTAAGTCGGCCAAGCTTCTTAAAACAGCTAAAATAAATAGTAGTAAAGTATCTACGATAAGCGGAATAGGGGGGAATTCGATAAAGACCCAGGGAACTGTAGATACAGATATAATTTGCAAAGGGGCTGATTTTCACATTCGTATTGCGCATCAGTTTGAAATAGTCGACACAAGTTTTCCTATACCTACGGATGGTATAATAGGAATGGACTTTTTAAAAAAATATAATTGTTTATTAGATTTTAACAAAAATACTGACCAACTAATTCTTAGACCTGACGATTACCATGAAGATTTGTCATTTATTCTACAAGACTCACTAACTCCAAACTTTTTATCTTTACCCGCAAGAGCAGAGGTTCTTCGTAAAATTTTCATAGCAAACGTAAACCCAGACGAGAATGAAATTATAATTCCTAATCAAGAGATAGGTATTCATACCAAATTCCTTAATTTCAAAATCCTCCCCATACGTAAATGTTTTAAATACCAATTCTCACAATATTTTTTTAGACAATCCTCAAATTCAAACAGAAAAATTTTCAGACTATGAAATCCATAGATCTACAGGTTCTAAACGAACACGTAAAGCAGACATTTTAGACAAATTATCCAAATTTTATAAAAGACAAACTGACAAATCTATGTACTGAATATATCGACATCTTTTCACCCGAGACAGAGAAAATTACCTTCAATAATTTTTATCAGCAAAAACTCCGTCTTAACGACGAAACGCCGGTTTACATCGCCGGCACCCCATACTCATAAAGAGATAATAAGTAAAGAAGTTGAAAAACTTCTGGAACATGACATTATTGAACCTTCCGCTTCGGAATATAATAGCCCAGTGCTATTGGTTCCTAAAAAATCATTACCTGGCAGCAAAGACAAACGCTGGAGACTGGTAATAGACTTCCGGCAAGTCAACAAAAAGTTAATTGCCGATAAATATCCCTTGCCTAGAATTGATGACATCCTAGATCAATTGGGCAGAGCCAAATATTTTTCAAGTTTAGACCTTACACAAGGTTTCCTTCAAGTAGAACTCGACGAAGATTCACGGGACATAACTTCCTTTTCCACCGAAAACGGCTCTTTTCGGTTCAAACGCCTCCCTTTTGGCCTTAAAATAGCCCCAAATTCATTTCAAAGAATGATGTCCATGGCCTTTTCAGGTTTAACACCCTCAAAAGCTTTCCTATACATGGATGATTTGATTATAATTGGTTGTTCGGAAAACCATATGTTAAAGAATCCTGAAGAAGTTTTCTCCATTTGTCGAGATGTAAATCTCAAACTTCACCCCGACAAGTGTCGATTTTTCCAACATGACGTGACTTTCTTAAGGCATAAATGCACAGACCACGGAATACTACCTGACGACTCAAAATTTGACAAAATTGTAAATTATCCTAGACCGCACGACGCCGACTCAGCAAGAAGATTTGTGGCTTTCATAAACTATTATAGACGCTTCGTACCAAGATTCGCGGAGTATTCATATCACTTAACTCGGTTGACACGGAAAAATGTACCATTTTTATGGACGGATTTATGCGAAAAATCTTTTCAATATTTAAAAAATTCTCTTTTAAAACCGCCAATTCTACAATATCCTAATTTTGATAAACCTTTTTGCATCACTACCGATGCTAGTAAAATCTCATGTGGCGCAATTCTAAGCCAGGAAGGTGGCGGCCTTCAGTTACCCATCGCATTCGCTTCAAGAACATTCACCAAAGGTGAACAAAATAAATCCGTTATTGATCCGATCATAGACCTCTTTCCTATTTATTCTCTATGAAAAATCCATCTTCTAAATTAACTCGTATGAGATTGGATCTCGAAGAGTTTGACTTTACGATTGAATACATTAAAGGTAAAGACAATAACGGAGCTGACGCGCTATCTAGGATTGACTTTGAAGACATAAAAAACCTACAGGATAATAAAATTTTGAAAATGACAACTCGCGCCTACTCGCGTAAAATTAATAATGAAAATAAGCAACCCAAAACCAGCCGTGACAATACAACCTTATTGATACCAAAAATATATGAATGTACTGATATTCGTGAAACTAAAAATTTTATCCGCTTGTTATTTAGTTTAGATAAGTCTAAACTAATTTTAAAATACAAAAATAAAATAATTATGAGCATATGCATGAAAGAATACATTGCTAATGGGAAGCTCGATTTAGATCAGCTTCTTTCAAGGCTAGATAAAGAGGCCGGCAATCGTAAAATTTTAAAGTTACAATTATCAATGAATGATGAAATATTTCATTTAATACGGATCCAAGAATTTAAGAAAATTGCGGAATTAAGAATTAAAAATATGAGTATAGCGCTAACTGCGAAAATTATAAAAATTTATGATAATGAAGAAAAATTGAAAATAATAAAGAAATTTCACGACGACCCTATTCAAGGAGGTCATACAGGTATCATGAGGACTTTAACAAAAATTAGACAAAAATTTCACTGGACTAACATGACAAAGGATGTTATTAAGTATATTAAGAAATGCGAAAGTTGTCAAAAGAATAAAGCTAGCACTAATAATAAAGAACAACTTGTTATAACTCCTACGCCGCAGAAAGCCTTTGATATTGTCATAGTAGACACGGTAGGCCCTTTACCAAGATCTTTAAGCGGTAATGAGTACGCATTAACAATGATATGCGACCTAACAAAATACTTAGTAACAGTCCCTATTCCTGATAAAACAGCTAAAACAATTGCTAAGGCAATGGTGGACAATTTTATATTAGTATACGGCCCCATGAAACAAATAAGAACAGATTTGGGTACGGAATATAAAAATGAGACTTTAAAAGAATTAGCAATACTTCTAAATATTGAACACAAAATGTCGACGGCATACCACCATCAGACCCTCGGAACGATCGAGCGAAGCCATCGAACATTAAACGAGTACTTACGCTCATTTATTAATACAAATAAGACAAATTGGAACGAATATCTCAAATATTTTACCTACTGCTTTAACACTACTCCTTCTGCAACGCACAATTATTGTCCGTTTGAATTAGTGTTCGCAAAGAATCCACCAACATTTGATTTTTTGGATAACGCAAATGTAGATCCTTTATACAATCTGGAATCTTATCAAAACGAGGTAAAATATCGCTTGCAAGTCTCCCAGAATAGAGCGCAAAATTTGGTTCAAAAATCTAAAATAAGTACAAAAAATTTTTATGATAGTAGTTCAAAACCAGCAAATTTTAAGTTATTTGACAAAGTTCTTTTAAATGTAACAGAAGGTGCAAGGCATAAGTTAGATCCTCTTTTTAAAGGACCCTTCACCATAATAAAAATTGAAGATACAAATTGCACGGTTAGCGATGAGAATAATAAAACTCAAACTGTGCATAAAAATCGACTAAAGTTGTTCCATCAATAGGAGAAAATTTACATGTAAAATATGTACAAAAGTTTATTACTAGGTATGTGTGTGTGTGTGTGTGTGTGTGTGGATGTCCATATTTTTAACTTTAGATAATATATAAACCTATCTTAATTTTCTTTATAATAATTTTATAAATTTAAAACTATAGTATTGATAAATAATTAATTTTCCTTTTTTGTAAATAAATATTGGAAACTAAATACAACGTTATATTAAACCATAGATTAAGAATACACCAAGATGGGAAGCTTCATACAACATTATTTTTGGTATTTTTAAGTCAATGTGTTAGTAAAACAAAATAAAATACGTGATAATTATCAATGTATGAAAAGAATTTTATTTAGTTTTACTAACACCTTCACAATAAAATACCAAAAAAGACTGAAAAAATGTTGTATGAAACTTCCCATCTTGGTGTATTCTTAATCTATGATTAAACTTAACTTAATCCATTTATTATTATTAAGAAAAAAAGGACCTTGTATAGATGTAAATAATTAAAAAAAAAAAATAATAATAATAAATAAGAAAAAAATTTATAAAAAAAAACAAGAGATATATAGCTATACAAAACTAAATATAGTTCTATCGGTAGGTTATTTTTGTGTTGTTATCCTTCGATAAAATTAAAAAAAAAAAAAAAAAAAAAAAAAAGAAGAAGACACATATTTTTTTTTTTACAATAAATAATTTTTTTTTGTAGACATAAGGTAAACATAATGTAATAAAAATGTAAAAATTTTTTTTTATGTAATACTTTATAGTAAAAAATTAGTTTTTTACTTTTAATATAGTAAGAATAAATTTCATTTATATATATAAAAAAAAAAAAAAAAAATTTTTTACAAATATGTTATAACATAAAAGAAAATAAATTTATAGTAAAAATATCCTTTATTAAGTTGTTTAAAGGATATAATCGTGTTTTCCAATTTTTTATATTATTGTACAAAATATTGTAATAATATAATAGAGAAAGAAACATAGTAAATTTTAACTACGACAATTTCTCAGAATGTCCTAAAGTCCATTCTTCTAAAGGGGGTAGGTGTGGCACATTCGTACCGAATCTTACTTACCTTGTACACCCCGTGGTACATTTGTACCTAATCCTTGCTACTTACGTCTTATACTTACCTGGCACACCCATTACTTTGTACATGTTGCATTAAACGCAACTGTACTTTAAATTCCGAACAAAGTTTCAAATTATAAATCCAAATATTTCCAAGTATTAAAACTTGACTTTAATTTATTTTCTAACGATAAAATATGTTTGCATAAACATATTTTATCATTATTATCTATGTTAATATTTAATTCAAGTGGATCTAATATAACAAGCCAAATATTTTCCCACACACGAATTTTCTGGTATGCACTTGTGCATACCAACACTCTCTTAAAAACTCTCTTAAATATTTTATATTCCAGTCCATTTTCCATTATGTTTCTCTCTTTATGATCTATGCATGCAATTTGCATGCATAGAAAAATAACATATAAACTAATTAGCATAATTAATTAAGATCATTCTAAGTTTTAACGTCAGACAATAAAGTTCTTAAATCTAAATTAACTAGTTTTTTTATTTACAAGAAATGCCTCCAAGAAAAGGCATCACAGTAGCTCCGGTAAAATAAAGATTACCAGCCGAAAAATTTTTGGGAAGTAAGCTCCGGTTAGGTCGTGTCGGCTTAAAATATACAAAAACAAACACACGAAGCAGTCATAGGAACTGCTGAAAGAAGCTAATACTTGAAAGCTTTAAACTATGAAATAACAGTGGCTACAAATAATGGACTGCTCAGTACAAAATAAAAATAAAAATTAGTTCCAAAGCAGTCCATTATTTATAGCCACTATTATTTCATAGTTTAAAGCTTTTAAGTATTAACTTCTTTCGGCAGTCCTATGACTGTTTCGTGTGTTTTTTTTAATGCATAAATTTGTATGAGCCAGATACAAAATTTAGGGGAAATTATTTAAGAAAAAAGCTCATGCAATCTCTTAAAAGCGCATTGGTCAAGTGATTTGAATAATACTCAAACAGTGATAATAATTCAAATATTATTGAATATTTTTCGAAATACATATATTTTTTTTTTGTTAACGGGTTTTAAATTTTATTTTTTTTTATTCATGAATTAAAGCAGGCCAATTTTAAAAAATATCAAAAATAAAAGAGCCGCTAATTTTTTTAATAATTAAAAATTACAAAACAGTCGATTCTAGTTTAGTGTTGAAAAAATTCTTGATTTGTAGTTTAGGGTGGAAAAAAAAATTCTTGTTTTGTGGTTTAGGGTGGAAAAAAAAATTCTTGATTTGTAGTTTACAGAGGAAAAAAATTCTTGATTTGTAGTTTAGGATGCAAGAAAATTCTTTATTTGTAAATAGTTTAGAATGGAAAAAGTTTAGGCCGGGTGAAAAAAAAAAATTGTTAGAATTGTTCTTCGAGCTAGATGCAATGTAAAAAAAAAATTATTTCCGGAGCCGCATAAATTTATGTTATGAGCCGCTTGTGGCTCAAGAGCCGCAGTTTGCCCAGGTTTTAAAAGTTTTAAAGAATTATGTCACCTTTTAGACATTGATATTAAAGATTAAAGATTAAGGATTGAAGAATTGAAAATTTTCTGTACGTAAAATTTTTCAGATATATGAAATACTGTAACAAGAATTAAGACTGTATTCTATTTTATTTTGTAATTTGTAATATTTTATACACTTATACTGTCATTTTAATTTAGCGCCAAACGATTTTTACCTCATCTATTAAATTTTAAAATTAACTATGCCTTGTCATTAAACGTGTTACGACATCTTGGTGCCTTTCACGAGGTGAAATAAAATAAAATTCGAAAAGTAAGAATAATTCTAAGTATTTTTCCCTGCCACTGAATTATCATCCGTTTGACGAAATCTTTTTATCTCTCACAAGGTAATTTCTCCAGTAGGAACTTTAGTTATTTCTTTCAATGTAAAAGCCATAAAGTGCCCTTAATTCTAATGAATTATTATTGTTATTATTATTATTTTGTATATATCGATTATCATTATCATTTTGAATAAATTATGTGGTTATTAAAAACTTGATGTTATTATTGAAAAGTCTAATGTAAATTTTATTGTTAAAGTCTAATGTAAATTTTATTGAGAATGGTCAGTTTTTTTATTTTGAGGTGAAAAGTTTAAAAATAAAGAAAATTATAATTGTTTTTCTTTTATATTTATTTTATTTTTACATTATAAGTTAATTTGAGTATAAGATAGTTTGTCGTTTTTTATTCTTTTAGGGTATATAAAAAAAAATTTAAATTTAATATCTTGGCTTGTATTATACGTAGGCTAAGTTTGGTTAGTATTGGAAGTTGAAAGTTATGGAAATTGAAGTTGCAGAAGATGTCTAGTGACAGGTGAGCCAGTCATAATACCACAACGTAGTATGGATCCCCCCATAGGAGTATCCTGCCATAGGAGTATCCATGTGGTGACCGGTATAGTCTTAATTTCTGATTCTTGGATAGGCCCAAGAATCCTCCACCAAGATCAGGGGTTTTGGGTTGTGAATTAGAACTGGCGTTGGAACGCTCCTTTTTAACATCAACCATGGCCGGAATTATCATCCTAGGCCAGTGGAATAAATCCACTTGGCTTCGGATAATACGGTAACACTTCCCAGAATAAAGTGCCAATCTACACTACGTGTTGCAAAATATGCAGATGCCTCCCTGGTTTGTTTGATCGCCAAACGATATTGTTTTTTAAGCTGAGAACTTTCCCCTATAAAATTGGTACAGTTGTCAGCATAAACATTGCGACAGAGCCCACGTCTTGCTAGTTAAACGCGCCTTTATTGGCCACTTTTCAACGTAATTTTGAAATAACCTTGAAAGTCTACGATTCATCCTTATTATGTTATTTGAGTCCAAAAAGTGATTTAGAGCTAGAATCGTACTTCGCGACGAAATTTCTCTTTTAACTAGGAGCGCATTATATTCTTCTAAATAGTAGGTCTTTTGACTGGCATTTATGAATTTTACTAGAATGAATTGAGTTTCTTGAAATGTTATCCAGGATGGGGGAGAATAGAGTTCCTGACTATATTTTGAAAAAAAATTATGGACAAGAAATCTTTGGCAATATGACAATATTCGCAGAGCAATATGACAATATTCGCAGAACTTGGTCTTTTCCAGAATTTGCTAGGATTAATTCTGGATTTTCTACTAAAGACATTTGACTAATATTCCTGAAGAACTGAATCATACAGTTTTCTGATTTTAATCCTTCCGGTTAATTTTTTCAATACGAATGCTTCTTAACTTACGTGTTTAGTTTTATTTCGTGAAAGTAGCGTAAAACCTTAGTGGACGCAGCTGTTTGTGTGTCTCCCATCCCTGAGATCAGACACCGGTGTTGTGGGTATTGTTTTATTTATTTATTTTATTTATTTATTTTATTTATTTATTTATTGTATCTTTAGATTTAAACCAACAGTTCACAAAACTAATTCTAGGTTTAAAATAGAAAAATTTATATGTAGATAACTTAAAAGAAGTCTTATATAAAAAGTTTATTAAATTTAAATACATACATTTTTTTTTTTTTTTATAACTCAACGGGCCAGGAAATATTTCCGTCTTAGACAGGTTTCCGTCTTACACTGTAAAAAAAACTGTAGTGATTTTGAATAAAAATTTTATTAAATATTTAACACCTCATTTCTTCACTTTAAATAACGTTTTGTTAATTTTTTTTTCCTGTTTGAATATATTTTGTTGAATTAAATATTTTTAGCAGCCTTATTTTGTCACTTTGAATAAAAATAAAATTTAACAAAATATTCTTCACCTTTTGTATTTTGAATAAAATTTCTTTAAAATTTTGAAAAAAATTATTTCGCAACAAAGAAATTTTATTAGATATAAAAAAAATTGAAAAAAAAATGAGAAAAAAGGTTTGTATTCAAAAATCGATTTAATTTTTTTCAGTTTCAAAATTTATTTTCAATGTGAATAAAATTTTTATTTTAAGATAGGTAATATGAAAACAATTTTTGAATAGAAAGATTTTTTTTTCATTTTATAGAAATTTTATTTTAATTCAATAGTCAATACCATTAGCATCTTATTTTGGCAAGACGCAAAACAGTGTCATTTGGAAAGTATATTCTTTGGAAAAGGTTGTTCTTATAAAATATAAAATTGAAGAAAATTTTATTCTAAATGAAAAATATTTCCTGGATTTGAATAAAACATTTGTTGACTATTATTCAATTGAAAAAAGGTTTCTTCATTCTGAAAAATTGAAGTTAATTTTTTTTGTATTGACGAAATATTTCGTAGATGTGACGAAGTTTAAGGTTGAAAAACTAATTTTAAAAATATATTTGTTGATTTGACGAATTTCCTTCAGAAAATTTATTTAAAATGAAGAAACAAAATCAATTTAGAAGAAAATTTCTTATATCGGAAGAATCGTATTTAAAAAAAATTTTCATACTGAAAATTTCTTCGTCAACTTGAAGAAATGTCTATAATAAAAATTCTTATAATAGAAGATTATTTTATTAAAAATGACAAAGATAGAATGAAAATAATTTGATTGAATAAATTTCTTCATATCTAAGGTGAAGAGTGGTTGACCCCTATTTGATCACTGTTTCTTCACATTAATATCGTTTTTCTTCAAATTCACTTCCTCTTTTGGTTCAGTGACACAGTGTTATTACACAGTGTTATTACACAGTGCCAGTCATCCAAGCTTTTTTATTTGCATGCCATTTAACAGGTATAAATCATTTATATTCAACTGTTTAAAGCATCTGGGTTTCAAAGAGTTTCTAATAATCAAAGGTTTCTCGAATTTTCCATCAGCAAAAGCACAAAGAAATAACGTTACTCGCTCTTTCGAATGCTCACCACCGACACATTTTTCATTTTTTAGTCCTAAAGTTTTATTTGGTAAAGCACGAAAAAAAAGCGTTGTTTCATCTCCGTTTGCTACGTCTTTAGTTTCATGTCCCTCTATTTCTATTGCGATCCTTTTTTTCCAATCCTCAACTGTCTGCTGACAGACATCCGCCGCTTCACCACAAACTTGACCAAATTTAATGTCATATTTTTTCCTAAAACTTTTGGATGCTTGAAATTCTGAAATATTCAAATTTTTCGCTAACGTTTTAGCTGGCTCATGAAGAATTGGACCTGAAACTGGATTATTTTTTGCCCTAGATAAACGAAACCAATCAAACAACCGTAGATTGATTTCACTAAATCCAGTTTTTCTTTCTTTGCGCATGGAAGAAGGAACTCTCTCATAAGTTAAAAGTTTATTTTTTAATTGATTCTGCCGCATTAAAAAAATCATAAATTTGTGTTTTTCCGCAATCATATTGTTGTTGCAGAGCTTTTACATTAGTTTTCCTTTTGAGTTGAGCAATTTCAAATTTTTGCTTCAAATATAATGTAAACTGACCATATTTGTACCACTTAATACGGTACAAATTCAGTACTTTTTTAGTTATTCGCAAATATCTCGAAAAGTGTGCGTTTTTTAGCATTTTTGAGGTAGCCCAACCGGAGGTGACTATGAAATCAACTTTTACTTTTTCAAAAATTACTGGAACTTGAAAAACTATCAAAGGGTTGAGATGTTGAATATTGAAAAAAAAAAAAATTAACAAAAATAATAAATTATTAATATTTTTCAAAATTCAATGTGAATTTTTTGCTGGGTTAATTCAAATGTCATATTTATAATGATAATAATATACCCAGAAGAAAATTGCAATACATATGATTAAAATTTTTCCAGTAAAATGATTAAATATACCCAGTAATGCCTTGTTTATAGCTACCACCGTAAAGTAATTTTTGAAGGAATGTTCCGGAAACCTATTCACAGCAAATCTTACCTGAAAGCAAAATATCAACTGGATGGGTTCATCTTTTTTTTTTATTTAGAAAGTTTAACTTTAATTTTTTTAATTTAAAAAAAATAATTTTATTTTTTAAATTAAAATTAGTTTTTTTTTTTTTTTAATCTGAAAATTTTTTTACATAAAAAGTTATCTGAAAAAAAAAATTCAGATAGAAGGGAAACGTAATGAAAAAGAAACAAAAAAATAATTTTCTGAAGTAATGAAATTTTTCAGATAAATTCAATTTCCTTAATTATTTGAAAATATTTTTAAAAAATTCTTTTTACGAAAAATAGATAAAATTAATATCTTCATTTTCAGT
Organism: Hybos culiciformis; assembly: GCA_964007475.1. Taxonomy (NCBI): domain Eukaryota; kingdom Metazoa; phylum Arthropoda; class Insecta; order Diptera; family Hybotidae; genus Hybos; species Hybos culiciformis. The sequence continues at coordinate 124,245 of CAXFZM010000075.1, forward strand.
AAATAGAATAATAACATAGAAAATCGGTATTTACTAGGGTTTCTGAAAAACAGTAGTTTTTAAAAAACAGCTGTTTGCTGTTTTAGAATTTTGAAAAAACAGCAGTTAACAGCTGTTTTACTGTTTTTTCATGTTTAATAAAAGTTCAAGTTAAATTTTTCCATATCTAAGCATGGTTTTATTAAATGCTTTCAATTTTAATATAAATTTAACTTTGTATAATATTACACAGTAAAAAAAAAGGTCTTTTTTACTCTTCAAGAGTATAGCCGGCGGTGACGTGGGAACTTTTTAAAAATTGAAAAATAATTAGTTATTTTAAAAAGTGTAAAAAGTAATATATTAAAAATGTACAATTGATCTCTAAAAGTGAATGTGTTACTTGAATTATATAAAAACTTAACCATTTATTAATTTAAAGTTACCAGAAAAAGATAAAAACGACATTAAAATTTTCTTATTTCATTCAACAAACGATTACAATTTATAATTAAAATGGGTGAAATTATATTTGAATTTCACGTAAAATTTATATTTCAGTAAAGAAAGTATACATTGTACTCTAAAAAAAGATTAAAATTTAAAAAAAAATTGTGCATTCTTATCCTTTT
>CAXFZM010000076.1:0-19164 GCA_964007475.1 Hybos culiciformis
TCGCTTTATCAAAATCACTTTTCGATCGATATCCTTTTTTGTAACTTATTCAAAACTTATTTTTAGATATTACTTCCACAACACACTTTAATTATTAAACAAAACACCTTATTTGAACTTAATTTTTAAGCATGTTAGCTCTAGATTTGCAATTCTATTACCAATGTTTAGACTCAAATTGCTATATACTTAGTTCAGAATGTTCACATTAACATAAATTTAAATACGGCAAATAATTTTGATTTTTAAAATAACAGCTGTGAAACCTGTCGTTTCAAAACTAGAAATTCTAGAAATTAAAAAAATATCTCAGTTTCAAAAATAATTGTTGTTTTGGTACGGACTCTAAGTATATAGGTATATACAGATGCAGCTTGGGGTTAAATACAACCAGAATGGTTGTACGAATTGTGACTTGTAAAGTCATTAAAGTCACAAATAAAAAATATTGGTTTTGTCTCTAGTTGATTTAAGATAACTTTTTTCATTTATTAATAAAGGAATCTAAATTTTTCTATTTTGCCAAAAAAAACAAGATTTATCCAAATACATACTACTTTATCTTTATAATACGGAAAAAAAAAACACAAAAGAAAATTCTTTGGAAAATATTTGTGTTTCAAAGGATTTTCAAGATTGATAACTTTTTTCTCAAGTTGCGTTTAAAAAAAACAAAAAATTGACTCTAAACGTTTGTTTTATTTCGGTAATATTATGATAAATGATTTTGTGTGTAAATTTTCGAAAAAAAAAAAAAAATTTCAAATAAAAATAAATTTTCTATTATTAATATTATAAATTTTCGGTTTTTTTTTTGTCTACATTATTACAAGATTTTTTCTTGTTTGGATATTAAAAAGAAAATAATTTATAGAAAATTTATGGAAAAATTTCTGTCATGCATTATAAATAACCTTGATTTCTGCATCCCTGGAGAGACGATTTTGGTAAAAATAAATTTTTCTCTTTAAATATTTTTTTTAGCCCGCCTATATTAAAATTACGTGTATAGTGAACTGGTAAAACGTAGTTAAATACGTAATCTATCCAGGTATTTTTTTTTTGTACAGTCTAGGTCAAAGGTGGTATATTGATTAAAATTTTTTTTATCAGGTTAGTAAATTATAAATTCTAATTTATAATGAAATTTGATACACTTACATTTTTATATTAATCTTACAAAGAAATATTATTTAAGAACAGAGTTCTTTCGAAAGGTGTTGTTTACCTTGGAATTATGTTTTATTAACCAAACTTACTTTTATTCAAAATAAAAATTAATTTGCTCATAATTATTACGTGCATGTTATGCTATCTTTGAGATAAAAAAAAAGAAAAGTTACACAAATTCTAATAATAAAACCCAACATTAAAACTGTCCAAAATGATTTCACCTTTGATTTAATGTGAATTAAAAGGTACCCCAAAATATACACGCGCCTAGAAAAAGAATTATGTTTTATTAAAGATTTATGTATTATCTGGGAAAACGTATGAAATGTTCTCTAGAGAATTTTTATTAGATTATATTTTTTTGTGTAATTAAACTCTTGACAGTTAATTAAAAAACATGACATATTTTTTTTAAATAATTTTATGTACATACATAAATTATACACTTTTAACATAATCATTAATATTTTTTTTATGAAAGGGATTTCTTTCAAGAAAATAAGTCATTAATAAATGGATTTCGTTTCATAAAATTTAATAATACATAAGTAGGTACAGATGTGGAAATAAAAAAAATTCAATTTTTATTACTATAAATGGGATACCACATTATTGCCAACTAACACCATCCAAATGAGAAAAAATTTTCTTGAATTCATTTCAATAGGTGATTCAATTTGTGATTATTAATTAAAATTTTTTATTTTTATTCCATCGCTCTCTTCGAAATTCCTTAACACTCTACTTCCAGTCATTGGATCGAATTGTAATTTTTAAATAATGCATTCTCATCGACTACGAGTCGATTTACCTCGATCGGATGACGGGAAGTGGGTAAATTTTCACTTCTTAAATTCTGGGGCAATCAATCAATCAATCAAAATGGCCAAGTTAATATAATACATTTAATGAGGTCTAGCCAAAGGTGAAAAATATCGTATAATTTAATTAAAAATAATGAAATCTGAAGAATAAACTTGCACACTAGTTTATTACACAATGAACTTTATTAAATTATAGCGCTGGTCGTTTCCAGTTAACAAATTAAAATTTTCAATCAAATTTGAAAATTTACGTACGTTCAAAACACAAACACATAATGTACAGCAATTGTAATTTATTACTCGAGTATATTATAATTTAAAATAACTTAAAAATGGAAAAAGAATGAAATTTAATTACTACTATCAACTTAACAATTAACATATTTGTCTAATTGTGGCTCTCAGAATTCTGAATTCTGCTCTTGTTGGGAAAATGTTGACCACCCTACTTGTACTTTGAAATCTCATACAGAATTTCCAAAATATTTTATTTTTTATTTCTTTAAACTAAGCCAAAATATAATGAAAATGTGTACCTATTCTGCATTACATATATTTTGCTGTTATCTATGAAAACTCTTGACCCGAAAAAATATCAAATTAAATCATATTATTCATTATTAATATTATGAAAATAAATTATTATAAATTCATCTATCAACAACAACAAAATAAAACTACTCGAAATTAATGTATGTTTTTAGTTTTTACGTCTACAATACTTATTGTACATATTGTACATATACACAGAAAAAAATTTGCCCGTACTCATTACGTCAAAAAAGTTCGTTAATGACATTCTCGTTAAGATAACGAAAAATAATGAATAAATACGTTTTTGTAACGTAAATTTCGTTTATTTTCTATTACGAACCTTTTTTTTCATTTTTAGTACTCGTTAAAAACGTTCGTTATCGTTAAATACGGGAAACAAAAATTTCAATCCATACAGAATTTATATTTTCCATTTTACACATTGCCGTAAATTTAGTTCATAGCTCAGTGGCAGAGTTGATGGATTGCAATGTTTAGGACAGTGGTTCGAAGCCACAAGCGGGCATAAAAAAAATTATTAAAAAAAAATTAAATAAAAAAATTTAAAAAATAAGTAATAAAAATAGAAACATAAATAAAAAAAATTAATAAATAAAAAAAAAAAATAAAAAAAAATAAAAAAAAAAATAAAAAAAAAAAAAATAAATAAATAAATAAATAAAAAAATAAATAAAAAAAAAAATAAAAAAAAAATTAAAATAAAAAATAAAAAAGAAATAAATAAAAAATTAAATAAATAAAAAAAAAAATTTAGTCTAGTAAAATTTTTCTTTCGTATTTGCGGTGTTTTTGCTGAAGAATTTGAAAGGTTTTTGGTTTTGGGGTATAACGAACTTTTTTAACGAACTACGAGCTTTTTTCAACGAAATGTTCGTTGTAGCCAAAATAACGAATTTTTCGTTGATTTTAACGAATTATTTAGTTATTAGTACGAGCAAATTTTTTTCTGTGTAGGAATAGGATATATAATTTTCTGATAATAATGTATACACATGAATGTAATGTATACAGGAATGTAATATATATATATTGAAATCAAAAATTTTTTAACAAATATAAGTATATCTTCATTATGTTAAATTTTAATTATGCTTTTGAACTTGTCATAATTTAATTGAAATGTAAATATTATAGCAAACATTTCTAAATTATTTAAAATATCATCATTAAGTATAAATATTGTAAAGTGTACTTTAAAATTTTTTTTAAAATTTAATGTTATAATTAATTTTGATTTTCTTTACCTTTATTACTATTACGGAAAAAATATTCAATTACAGATAATATTTATAAATGTTTTGCAATTTTAAATTTTAATTAAGAGGCCACTAGAGTGAAATAGATTTTTCTTAGAAATGTTCTTCCTCTCTTATAAATTATATCGAAAAAACTTAAAAGCTAATAGCTAAAAGATGTCTCGAAAAAATGAGTCCAATTTGTTCCAGAAATGCGAAAATCGGCTTCTAAAAACTATGGGTTTCGGCAAATATTCTCCTGCGATTAGAACTACAAAAAATTAAAAAGAAAAATGGAAAATTAACCGAAAAAAAAATGAGAGCATTAATGTAATAATAACTTTTTTCCTACTACAAATGTATATAAAATTTATGTCGAAGTCGGTATCAGAATTTTATATTCCTGTTTTGGAATTTACTAAAGTTAGTAACATTGTATAATTTGAAAATTTGATTTTCCATCTAGTAATTGCTGAAAGAATGAAAGAGAATATACATTACGCTAGGATGGTAAAGGTAGCTATGAAAAATTATTAATTGAAATTTTACAATAGTTTATGATGGTGTTATCATGTTTTAAAATTAAAATTTTTAGAAGTTTATCATAATATATAGTACGATAGTACTCCTGCTGTTTTATATAAAAAATCGTTAAAGAAGAAATAATGGAATTTTAAAACTTTAGAAAGGTGTATACATAGGTAGCAAGTAATTAAAATATTTGATCATTTATTTTTGAAAAGTCAATTAAATGTTTTTAATTTAGATGATAAAATTTTTTTTCATACTTAAATTGATTCTAAAAAATAATACTTGCGTAATAATGATTAACTAAGCACGGTTAAAAGAAGTGTGTAAAATATTTTGCATAAATTTTGATTACCAACCATTTTACATTTTATTAATGTCGTAAAGATTTAATGTTCTTTTAATGATTTAGAAATTTATAAGTAATATACATACTAATTTAAAATGTCTCTTGGAAAAAAAAATTATAATAATAATAATAAAAATTAAATAAAAAATTCTATTACTTATTTTTTAGTATTATTATTGGAAAAGCTATTTCGAAAAATATAAAATGAAGCGATTAATTTAATTTTAGCTTGAAATAAGTATTTTCTTAATAATTTTTTTTCATCTTCTGATTTAAGAGAATTTATGTATCTTTTTATTTATCTTTAATTAAAAATGTTCAATCCAAGCCTAATACTTCATATGTATAAATTAAAGGATTTAAATATAATATATAATAATAATAATAAGAATAATATTTCGAAAGTTTGTTATATAATATATAATAATAATAATAAGAATAATTTTTCGAAAGTTTGTTAAAAACTTAAGAATTCAATTTACAACTATACACTAATAATCATTGAGTATAAACTAATATTCATATTAATTTAGTTCTGTTGTTCGGAGAACAAATCCCACTGACCAACCACCAGTCCGCCCGCCCGCCGCTCCCCACCTTCTCTCGTTTTTCGGTGAATTGTGTTTTCGGTGAATTGTGATTTCGGTGAATTGTGTTTTCGGTGAATTAACGCGACACGCCTCCAGCCATATAAAAATAAAAATAAAAAAAAATTAAAAAAATAAATAAATAAATAAAAAAAAAATAAAATAAAAAAAAATTAAAAAAAAATAAAAAAAAATTAAAAAAAAAATTAAAAAAAAAATTAATAAAAAAAATACAAAAAAAAAGTAAAAAAAAAAATAAATAATTTAATTTTTTATTTTTAATAAAAAAAAAAATAATTTAGTCCAGCCATATCTCCGAAACGGAGCCTTTACCCCAAAAACAGCTTTCGTTTTTGGGGGTTTGGGCACCGCCTCTACTACTATACTATTTTCGGTGAATTGTGTTTTCGGTGAATTGTGTTTTCGATGAATTGTGTTTTCGGTGAATTGTGTTTTCGGTGAATTGTGTTTTCGATGAATTGTGTTTTCGGTGAATTGTGTTTTCGGTGAATTGTGTTCAATACTATTTTCGGTGAATTGTGTTTTCGGTGAATTGTGTTTTCGGTGAATTGTGTTTTCGTAGAATTGTGTTTTCGGTGAATTGTGTTTTCGGTGAATTGGGTATTCGGTGAATTGTGTTTTCGGTGAATTGTTTTTAATACTATTTTCGGTGAATTGTGTTTTCGGTGAATTGTGTTTTCGGTGAATTGTGATTTCGGTGAATTGTGTTTTCGGTGAATTGACGCGACACGAATATGAACATATGACTTTATTATAAAGGAAATATCATCTTAAATTAAATAATATATATTTTTTTTTATTATTGGATGTTTTTAAATGTATTCCCATTTAATAAAAAAATAAATAAATATAATGTTAAAACATTTGACCGTCTCTTAAAATAAAAGAATATTTAAATTTAGATTTTAATATTGAAAAATAAAAAAAAAAAAAAAATAATAAAAAAGGATTTATTGGATTTAGCATATTTTATTTTTTTTATTTTTATGGTTAGAAACACAATTTTCCTAACATAAGAGTTAATACTCTTGACCTAAGAAAATGTCGCAATATTTAGAAATGTTTGTTTTATTTTTTTTTCTTCCCCAAAAAAGATATATAAAAATAGAAAATCAACAAACATTTAAATACTATTCGTACCGTTAAAAAAAAACAAAAAAAGAAAATCCAGAAAGATATTATCACAACACCAATCACGTATTCTATTCCCTAAAAAGCACATTAGTATCAATCACGTGATAAGATTTTGAAAAATTTTTGTATAAAAATTCTCTATTTAATGTAGGAATTTTTTTTTTCATTTTTAACACCAAAGGAAATTATAATGTTAAAATTCAACAAGGACAATTTTCTGATGGAAAATAAGAAGTTGGTAAATATTGAAAGTTTGTACATTGTAGCTTATGCTTAAAATGAAATGTTTAAATTTAAACTAAATATTAAAGAAAAAGAATCATAAAATTGACATTGCTTTGAATTGTTTTAAAATGAGATTGAAAAGTTATTCTAAGTATGCTGAAGTCTCAATTCTCAAAGTATTCGAGTTAACAAAGTTAACAAGGTTTTTTTTTAATGTATTCTAATTTAACGTTACAATCTAAACGTAATCGAATATTACGTTTAGATTATATAATTTATTTATTATTTTTTTGTTATAAGTATTAGATATTAGAATTAATTAATAACATTAGGGAATTTGGGTTTCATCTATATATGATTTGTAAACATTAAATTTCACTGGATTATTTATTTAATTATTTTTTTCATGTTTAATGTTAATATGAGCTCGTTAAATTATGAGATTGAGACATTAGATTGTCTTTTAACGAGAACTTTGTAAATATTAATACAGAATATCATTAGAATTTATCATACCAGATTTCATTAATAGAATCAATGATTTCTCTTCTGTGTATGTTTTTAATTCCGTTCGTATATAACGTAATATTCACATATATAGAATATTATGTACATATAATGTATGTATTCTGTAGTTTTTATTATATAAAACATTCAATCATTAAATCCTCCTGAAATAAAATAAAAGCAAAAATCTTTTATTTAATAATGGTTTTGTTTTTATTTTATTTTCTTCTTTATAATTTTTTGTTTTTCTCATGTTTGTCATTTATTTAAAATTCATGAAGTATCAACTACTTTAGTTTGGTCTTATATTGAATAATAAACATGTAATAATGAAAATTTTGTGTTTTGTTTTAGTATTTGATTTATATGTTTACACAATTACACTTTTTTTTATCAGACAGATATTTAAATTGACAATAACAATATTTCTTAATATTATATCAACTTTAGTTAAATTTAGAAAATCATCATCATTTTTAGAGTTTTATATGTTTTTATATGTTTTATATGTTTTACTTCTATATGTTCTACATGTTTTATATGTTTTACTTCTATATAGAGAAATAAATATTCCTCTATATGTATTTTTCTTGGCATCAATCTGTTATCGATTTATTTAAAATTATTGCTTTTCTTTTATTTTTCAAAATTACACAAGTTTTTTATTTCTCAAGAACTTAATTATACATTATATATTTTCTTTATTAAATTTTATTTCTGAATACATGAAATGAGCAAGCAAATGAAAAATATAAAAAAAATATAAAAAAAAACTAAAATGATAGTGAAGCATTGTAAATTGTAATAAATTATATCCAAAAAAGACAATTTAAATTTAATACAATAAATTTTACCCAATTGCATAAATTATGCCAAACAGAAAATAAGAAGTTCATAAATTTTTTTTTTATTTTAATTTCTTTTATTTTAAAATATACAAAACGAAAAGAAAATTTTGAAAAATACCCTTTTAATTGCAAACTTAATAATTTATTTTTCATTTTATTTTATTGAGCTGTTCTTTTATTTTATATTATGCGGTTAAACTCTGCCGAGGAAGAAATTTATTGTTTGATCTCTTGTTTTAGGGCAGCTTTTTATAGAAAATTTGTATATTCCTTTGAATTCTTTCTCCTATTAAGTTCATTAGGAGTGTGTCCACTTATTAAACGATTGAAAAAAAAAAATCTCCCTTTTCTGTAAAACAAATGTAACAAATTCTAAATTGCGGACATAATTTTCTGCATTCTGTATAATCTGCTAAAATCAACTACTTATAAAATAATATTTGGCCGACTGAAATCAAATACTTATAATAATACGCGACCGACTGAATTTTCTTACCCATTTTTGCCGCTTTTTGCTTTTCTATACAATTTTATTTTTTGAATTCACTTAAAAGTAGACCTACAAATTGGCTCCATGTAATAGCGCCGCCTGACATAGTGCCGCCCGAGAGACTGAAATAGCGCCGCCAAGGCGGGGCGGCACTAATTCAGTTGAAATTGAAATAGTGCCGCTAATTTATTTTTGATTGAATTTAAACTGAAATAGTGCCGCTACTCGTAAAACGCGGCGATATTTCAGTTTGGAATTGGCGGCATTAATTCAGTTACAACTGAAATTGTGCCGCCAATTCAGAAAACTGATATCGGCGGCGCTATTTCAGTTTTATATGAAAACAGGATTGAGCGGCACTATTTCACTTGGAACTGAAATAGTGCCTCCAGCAAAAATCATGTTTGCGCGAAGCGAATGGGACGCGGTAGCAGTCACCCATTACGCACAACAGCTTTTCCATACATTTTGTACGACCAACTTTCTCTTTCACCCGTTGTGACAAACACTACGGTACTACTCTTTGGCCAATGATTGGCCCAATTTTTGTGTTAGCAGTAGAGGGAGCGTCCCAGAACGCGTGAAGGGGGGAGGGTGGGGGCTGCGGGCGGGCGGACTGGTGGTTGGTCAGTGGGATTTGCGGCGCCAGCAGCCCCCACCCTCCCCCCCTTCACGCGTTCTGGGACACTCTCAATCATTGGCCAATTTTCGGATGAGTTAAAATGGATGTAACTTATCCAAAATCGACCGATGATTTAAGTACACGCAGAGAAATGCCTTTTCATTCAATATGATTATATCAGTCATAGACTCCTAATCATAACGAAAAAATAGCCCTATGATTAAAAATCTTCGCGCAAGATGAATAATCTTTGCATATAATTACTACGTTATACATCGTGATTATCTTATGATTTACCTGAAATCATAAGTTATGATGCTTAATCATGCTAGTCATAAGTTATGATTAAAACAAAAACATTTTTTTTTCACTTTTTATTTTATTTTCGGTGATTAAAATTCAGATTATTTACTTTAGATTATTTACTTTAATTACTAAAATAATAGTACATAGTTGAAATTTTCTGTAATGTCGCTAAAAAAAAATAAAAAACCAAAATTTTTTTGCTTTCTTCGGGATTCGAACCTGCGTCCTTAACATTACAAATAGCCAACACACCACACAGAAAATGTGTATACCAAATTTATATTTTCTATTTTATGTACATTTTAAATTTCAATACCGTAGCTGAGTGGTAGTGTTGGCGGATTGCAATGCTAAAGACCCAGGTTCGAATCCGGAAGAAGACATAAGAAATAAAATTGTAAATTTAATAAAAATATAATAAATAAAATTTAATAAATTAAAAAAATATTAAAATAAAATAAAAAAAAATTAAATAAATGAAAATTAAATAAAAAAAAATTAAATAAAAAAAATTAATAAAAAAAACTTAAATTTTATTTTCTTATGTAAAATAGCAGCCATTACTCGCTTTTAAGACGTAAGAAATGAAATCGATATTATTGGGTTGCAGGATTTATAATTTTGCAGTCATAGTGATTGTTTTTACCCTTAGTCATTGTTTATGATTAATATTTACGGTTTATGATTAGTTATTAAGAGCTGAGTTCTCTGACTGCTTTACGCATATGTACAATCGTCATAATCATAATATCTGATTGGATTTCTCTCCGTGTACCGATGAGTTTATTCCGCGGACCTGATTTGACCTATTTAATGTAGAAAAAGCATTTCGGGAAACGGTTTTTTTTTCTTGGAGCGTTTCGCGCGAAGCGTGTGGGACGCGGTAGCAGTCACCCATTATACACAACAGCTATAACAATTTCTTTTTTCACGCTTTCTGGATCGTCCAACATTTTTGTAGCGATTTTATTTCAAAAAATGTTGAATTAGTGCCGCCAATTCAGAAAAATGAAATCGGCGTCGCTATTTCAGTTTGAAATTGGCGGTATCAATTCAGTTTCAACTGAAATAGTGCCGCCAATTTAGAAAACTGATATCGGCGGCACTATTTCATTTTTATATTATATCGAATTGAGCGGCACTCTATTTCAGTTTTAGTTTAATGTCGAAAATACGGCGGCGCTATTTCAGTTTGACGGGCGGCACTATGTCTGGCGGCGCTATTTCCGGACACCTACAAATTTAGTTTGTTATGGGAAATTTAAAATTTCCCTTTACAGAATTTAAAAAAGTAAAATTGAATTTGTGAACGACTTATGGACAAAATTATTTCAATTTTTAAAATAGCATTAGTAAAATCGTGTCGTTCACAAATTAAAAAAACTTGAAAATTGAAATCAGATTGAAATTTTTTAAGTAATCGCTAATAAGTGAATAGACTCTAAGCTAAATAATTAAAGATATAGTTTAATAGCTTATAAGAAATTGTACACAAAACTTTAATTTAAAAAAAATTACTTAACGTTAACAAAGAAACTGGCTTTATATAGACCTGAAAAAAGTATAGTCAATTTCATCCCAAAGTTGACCAAAATTAACAAAAAAAAGAAGATGGGAACAAAAAAATAGTATTTGTTCATTCAAGAGAATTCTATACACTTTTTTTTTTCCTCATTACTAACTATAAATAAAATAAAATAAATGTGAAACCTTGAATTCTTTCATGAATCCATGTTATTTATTAAATACGCCTAAAAGATAAGTTTGTTTACATTTTATTTTAATTTTTCTTTATACTTTTATTTAAATCTAAACAAATATTTGGAAGTTTACATCACCAAAACCAACGAATGGAAAATTTTTGAAGCGAAACTTAACAAACTTTTCAATTTAAGAATATTTTATTTTATATTTATTATATTTTTTTTATACACTTCTTATTTTTTTTTTCTACAATAAATTATATTTGAGAAAGAAATTAAAATTCAAAAAATAAAAATAAAAAAAAAAAAAAACTACAAAAAAACATATTAAACTTTTTATTAAATGAAATCCCTTAAATTAAGAATGAAAATAAAGTGAAAATATAAAAAAAAAAGAGGTTTATAGTTGTTTGTTAACCGCAAAGTGCTTGAATTTATATTAGTTTTGGAAAATTTCTAAAAAAAAAAAATTGTTTATTCAATTTTTTGTTTTGTTTTTTTTTGTGTTTTGTGTTTTGACCTTTTTTCAATAGCGTGGAAACAAAGGAATAATTTGTATATTCTTTAACATAATCTTGGTGAAAATACATCACTAAGTTTATACATATACATATATTTTAAAATATACATAAATAAATTATACATTAATGATTTTATATGAATATTTCTTTGAATTCGATATCCATAAAATTTATTATACATATTTTTAATAATATATTCTTTAAAATATATGTAGTCTCAAATATATTGTGGACTTATATAAAGATTAATACTTATAGAATTTAAAGGGAAAATTTACAGATAAAGTATTTAATATATATTATAGTATACACAATAACTTAGTTCCATGCAGCATAGATTTTTTAAATATATTACTTTATACACTTACATTCAAAACATTTACCCCTTAAGGATGTTTGATATAATTGCACCAAATTTTCACTATTTTCCAATCAACACAACAACAATTGAAATGATAATTTTCTTGTTCGAAAATTATATTACATATTATATATTACATAATAATATTTTTTTTATTTGCTTTATTAAAAAATCGTAAAAAAATTATTAAAAGATCACATAAATGTCGCACAAAAATTTTTACTTTAGGGGTAATTTAATGAGTATGACATATACCCTGAATGTTTGAAATTTCCTGGAAAATAATTCTAAGAAAATTGCATTAAATTTTTTATTTATAAATTTCTTCAAAAATCGTTCAAGAGTATCTAAATGATTTATGAAAAATGTTTGAAAAAGAAAAATTGTTTCATTTCATTGCAAAGAAAAAAAAAACTAAATTAATGAATGAAAATAAAATCATATAATTAATTTTAATTTTAACAAATTTAGAAATATGTATTCAAATAATTATTTAGGCAACTTTATGGGTTGAATTCGAAAGTGAAATTATAATAAGAAGTCAAAAAAGGAGAGAAGGAAATTTTCCTTCATTAATAATTCACAAAATGAAATGTTAATTATTATTATTTTAGTCAGTGTAAATTTTTGGACATTATTATTTTTATTACGAAAAAGAATAAGTGAGGAAAAAAAATTTGTTGACAGAATGGTTTTTGATGGTGGTGGTTGCTTTTCTTTTATAAATATTATTATTACTTCTTTTTTTTTTTTTTTTTGTTGAAAAGATTAATATCCTAGAAGGAAAAAAGGTATACTTTGGTAAATGAAATCGAGGTATTAAAACAGTTTTTTTTTTTTTTTTTTTTTTGCGGGTTAGACAATAAATGAAAATTATATATGTACATATTTTTACTTTATTGAGGTATTATTTAGCACTTTTTTCGGTAGGTAAGATGATATAATAATAGTAATTTGAAATAAAAGTTATATGCAGGTGTATGAACGTATTTAGTTGGCTCTTTGCCTTTTAGAGAAAATAGCTTAAATCAAAAGAAATCACAAGATGGTTGAAAATTCAAAATTATTTTTAACAAAAACCTTAAGTTTAATCATAGATTAAGAATACAGAAAGATTGGAAGCTTCATACAACATTTTTTCAGTCTTTTTTGGTATTTTATTGTGAAGGTGTTAGTAAAACTAAATAAAATTCTTTTCATACATTGATAATTATCACGTATTTTATTTTGTTTTACTAACACATTGACTTAAAAATACCAAAAATAATGTTGTATGAAGCTTCCCATCTTTCTGTATTCTTAATCTATGGTTTAATTTAATATAATTTCTGCCAAAAATTCTTAGACTTGGGGTTTTATATTTTACACAGTTTCTAAATTAAGATACAAATTTTACACAGTTTCTAAATTAAGTTAAAATAAGAAATTATTTTCTTCTATTTTTTAAGCTGTGATGTTCCACTTTCAGAGTTTAGACAGTCACCCGGCAAACCAGTTAGGAGAACTGTTTCAAAGCATTTGAGTAGCAACCAATTCATAATTTTAGCAACCAATTCATAATTTTAACGTTAAACGGGTTTCTAACTTTATTTTAGGTATTTGGTATTTGGTAATTCAAATTTTATTATCTCTATTTACAAGCCAGAATAAAGTTTTAGAACAAACTTTTTTATCCTAATTTCAAGATTTTTAATTTAATATAAATTTATAAATGTCAAAATTTTGATTCCATATATAAAAACTGATTATTATTACCTAATATCATTTAATTATAATCTTTTCCTCATTTCGTTTATAAATTAGATTTAATACATAATTTAATATTTTTGTAATAATGTTGCAAATAAAGAAAAACCCAAAAACTGATATTTTTTTTTTAATTTTATGTACTATAATATATAAAATAAAATAAATTTGCGCATTAAGTCTTACACATTAAAATTCTTCAATTTCGTATTTTTTTTTTCTCGTAGAATGAAATTAATTTCATTTTTCCTTATTTTATAAAGTACTTTTTGATAATATGTTTCTCACCAGAATAAGTGGAAACACTTATCGCATATATACAACTTTGAACAGCGAAGACATAAAAGACATAAAAGAGGAAAAAAAATTTTTGTAATAAATAGATTCTTCTCTAATTTTACAAAAAAATTTGATGAATTTCTCCTTTCATTTGGAAATAAATTTTAATTCATATTATCGAAATTGTCGCTTCGCTTTTTATAAATTTTTTTTTCGATGAATTTTGTTTATTTTTTTTTTTTTTTGATCAAATGAAACTATTAAGCTAAGATCAATTCATAAGTTTAGTCGGCACAAAAACGTTTCTATAAATTGAAATTCTGAATCATCTTTAGTTCAGTCGCAGAACGAGTATGGTTTATTAAGTCTCTTAATACCGAATTCATACTTACGAAAAAAAGATGAAGCGAATCGATTGGAAGACATATTGTTTAATGTTTTCAAAGTAAGGAATCTATGAAATTTAATTCAATGAACCTATCAGAATTCTTTTAGGAGCCTACCTTGAATACAAAATTCCTTAAAAAACTTAAATATATGTACATCGTATCATTTTCAGATATTAATCTTGAATTTTTGGATAGATCCAACATTGCAGCTGGAGATATCTACATAATTTTGCATTACAAAAGTTCTTTCTCATTATTTTCTACTTAAATAAAACAAGTTAAACAAAATTTAAGCTTAATTAAAATGTTAACAAGAATTCATGCCCAGTTATCTTTGTTCTGTTTAAATTTCATTCAACATTATAATAAACAAAAAAAAATTAATGCTTTAACTTAAAGAGCATAAACTGTAGAATAAAAGAATAGACGTAAAAAAAAAGTCTCTGTTTTTCATTTTTAATTCTGTTACAGAAAATAAGATACAATGATGAAAAAAAAAATGTGAAAAAAAAAACTTTTCGCACTTTGTGAAAATTAAATTCCGTAATACTTATTCTAAGGATTTTTTTGTATCATATTATTATTAAAAAAAGAACGAAAGATGGAATAAAATTATTATTTTAAAGAGGAAAATAAAAAATAATATAAAAATTTCTATTCTCTTTTATTTTCAAACTTGTAGGGATATAGCAAAAGTCTTGAGATACAAATCCTAATCATTATATCGTATATAGGTTTCATTTCTTCCTCGATCATGAAATTATCTTTTTAAGTTTATTTGACACTTGTTGTTAACGGGAGAAAAATAACTTAGAATTCTTATATGTATAATATATTTTCTGATACCATTTTTTATACCTTTCCTTTCAAGCTAATGACTCTTTATCAGCTTAGTTTTTTTATTCCTGGCATTGTACGGAATACATTGTACTTCTTCTTTAACAGTTCTCACGAATTATTTGATACCTCTATATGTTACATATAGTAAAATTTAACTATTTCAATGGCAAAATTAAGGGTATTTTAAGTTATTTTTATATTCGAGTGTTGATAAATTTTGTCTTCTTCTTCAATTCATTTAAAAAGAATATAATGTACTATAAATGTATATATATAAAGAAAAATTTAAAAACATTTAGAGGTAAATGTTATTCGTTCATAAAAAAATTTTCTATAGAAATAAAGTGAAAATAGAATAAAAAGATTATGGTAATCTTTTTTTTTATCATAAACAAACTATTCCTGATAATTTTTTGGAATAAAAAGAAGCTATTTATTTTGATATTTCTTTATATTATTTAATCTACGTTTATTACAGTTTTGGACGTTGAAAGAATAAATTTAGATAAACGTACACATTCATGCCTTTTGTGGAACTTAACAATTTTTTTAAAAGGAAATTTTATTATATTTTGATAGCTTTGATGTTTGAAGCGAAATTTTTTCAATTTATGATTGGAAGACGCGTGCAATAATCGTAAGAATAAAATGCGACGATTTGCTAAGTGTAGTATCTAAGAAATTATAACACTTTAATGATTTCGAACAAAGAATTTATAACGCATTTGGTTGATTTATATGATTTTTGATTTGAAGATCAAATGCAAGCTTTCTGATTGTATTAACAAAAAAATATTCGTTTAAAAATAAAAGGTTATAAAATTAAAATTAAAATTGTCCTTTTTAGGAAACCAATTTCTTTAAGTCGCTATATATAGTCTATAAACTATATATCTATCTACATTATGTCATAAGGATTTCAGTAAAAAGGTCTTATTCAAATTATTATCATTAATAATGTTCGATTATTGTGCATATTTACATGTTACTTTTTTGTTTTGGTATCATGAGAAGATAATCAAATTATGTATTTTTAAAGATATAATCTATTTCAATATTTGATATTTAAATACAGAGATAGAGTCTTTTATTCCAAAATTTTTAAGAAATACAATAAAACAGTAAAACTTGAATAAAATACTATTCAAGGAACGTGAACAGATCCTTGATTAAAACGACATGATACCACTGTGGTAATATCATAGTGTGTGGTAATTTACGCAGAATTTATCATTTTTTATGTGCTGCCAGTGCTTTTTTTTTCTTTTTGAAAAAAGGAAAACAATTTTCAGAGATAAGAAAAAAATCCATAAAAAATGGTGAAAAAAAAAAAAAACCCCCAAGAGATAATTTTGTACGCAATGAGACTTTTTTTTTTCGTTATTCAATGATGTAAAAAAAAAAATATTACCATATAAAAATGTTTTCCAAAATACATATAATTTAATTTTCTTTAATTGAAATAAAGAAAAGAACGAGAAAAAAATTCAGGTAAACATTGTAAATATTTTTGAGCCATTAAACCTCTTACTTTGATGTTTTTAGAAAAGATTAAATAAAAAAGTTTGATTATGAAAAATTTGTTTTTATCTGATTTATCCACCTGTTGCTTTTGAAAGTTTGGGTATTCGAAATATTTCTGAGTTTTTTTTTTTTATTTTAATATTATAAATAAAGGATAATTGAAAATAATTTTTTTTGATTACATATAATAATGTATATTTAATCCTAGATTTATTGGTAAGAAATAAATACACGGTCACAGCGGTACGAGTAGACTTCACGTTCATGCTGTATACGCATTATTATATTCAGATATATTTTAAGTTCATATTATAAGGATTAATTAACATAAATTCAATTATAAATTGTATTCATTTGTTAAACGATGATTTCATCAATATTAACAAGAAAAATGTTAGAATTTCTTTTAAATTTCACTAAGATTTTTATACAAGCTTATTATCACTATATTCTTTAATTAAAATTATAAAAGTTTTGTATGTAATCAAACACTTAATTAACTGAATAAACAAAACTTATAATCAAACTTATTTAGATAAAAGAAGTATAAATTTCTAGATTTAAGTACCTTGTATATTCTTTTCATATTTCAGGAAAACGGAATTTCTCAGTTGGAAGGCATCGAATATCAAAATTGTATCTGTGTGTGTATTTTGCATTAAAATTTGTTCCTTGCTTCTTTCGAGTCCTTTTTTTAGATAAATATAAATTTCAACTCTTTTTTTTTAATACTTTTATACTGTTTAAATTCTTTTTTATGTTTTCTTATTTTATAACTTATAAAAAAAGTTGATCCTTTTGTTGTTGAGAATTTTTTTTTTTCGAGAAAAATTTTTTTTGGTGGGTGAACAGTAAAGTTTTTTATTATTTTAAAGATTCAACAATATGTTAAAAAAAGAAACCTCATGAATTGTTTACAAGTCGCAAAAATATTTGCGAGTACGATAGTAGGTATATATTAAACTTAATTTTAAAATTTTATATTTTTTCAAAACAATTGTAATTTTCCAATTAAACTACCTACATAGCTTTGAGAATAGAAATATCAACGTTTATTTTCATGTTTTATTTCTTACGAAAATATTTTCCTCCTGTTCAATTTTTTAATGGAAAAATATATCATGTTTATATTTATATTTTAATATTTGTCTTATCGTCCTATGTATGTAAACAATTTAATAAAAAAAAACACATTAAAAGATTTTGAAAATTCAGTTCGTCAAAGATACTTTCAAATGGTTTGAAAAATTACTCTAATTTTTTATTTATACCTACATTATTTGTCAATTATATTATACGGCATTGACAAATATCTGAAAAAAACAAATAACAAAATTCAAAGAATATTTAATAAATGTTTTGGGCAAGAGATTTCCAACAAGAAGTATGTGTATATCTAAAATATATGTTTATGTATACTAAGCAGTAAGTACAGGACAGCAATATTTACCTAAAATAATAAAAATAAATGAATATTTTAGCTTTATTTAAAATATGCCAATTAATAAATGAAAAAATATATACATTTAAATAATTTTAATTTAAAATTTTGAACAATTTTTTATAAATTTTAATCGAACAATATTATGTTTTTATTCAAATTTATGTTGATTAAATTTTTTAACATATCAAAAGATTCAGAGAAAAGATTTAACTCATTATCGCCTAGTTTAATATAAAATAGTTTTATCTTGAAAAAATAAAACACCTTTTTCGAAAATACAAATAAGAATATAGATCGAATTTTATTATTATTTAAAAAGAATCCTGAGAAATCATAACTAAGTTAATTTTTGATTAAATTTTTCGATTAACTTGTAATTTTGAACAAAAAATTGTTTATTTTATTTCTTTTGATGATGAATAAAAATGTATACATTTTATTTATACATTTATTTATTCTGTTCAAAAGGTATTTTTTTTTTAGCTCTGCATGATACAAAGAACCTAATGAAAATAGTTAACAAAAAAATAAAATAAGGAAAATTGCTTTACAAAGTCCTTAAAGGTATATATATATATATAAACAGAGCAAATTGCTTGTTTGTACTGACTTCTTATGAACAGAATATTATATATATTTTAAAGTTTATTGTAAACCAATTTTTAAGCTATTGCACCGATTTAGTATGGTTTTAATTTTTATTATACTTAAAAAAATTAATTATAAATGAAATTGTAAATTTGTATTAAAAAAATGTTCTTTTAACTTTTGTGTTCGAGTTAGTAAATATTTTGGTTTATTTTTTTTTAAGTTTCACATCTTATTTACAAACAAAAATTAAACCACAAAATTGAAAGAAAAATTTAATAAATATGAAAATGTGGTAATCTTATTAAGTTTAAAGATGGTTTAATTTAAAATTTTATAATTACAAAGCATTATAAATTATGAGA